>JAYESA010000011.1:142476905-142482772 GCA_036927795.1 Iris macrosiphon
CACGTGGTGCGCGGCTCGGAAAACCTCCTGAAACGCACACCAAACGAACTCGGAATCGGCCAAAAATTTACCCACGCGTTCTACACGATGTCTAGATCCTAAAAAATGTGCTCCCGCATCGATTCTAGGTCCGTGGTAGAAACGCGCACGCACTTAGAATCGGCGACGACGAAAAGCCCCAATTTCGCTCGAAACGCCCGTTTCTCCGCGACACGGCTTCCCGTGTCCGAACGGAGACATGCACTCACCCTCAAGACACCCGACAACGTCTACCTAGGTCCGTCTAACCTAGGGCATCACCCAAAATTGGGCCAAATTCGGATTTCACCCGAAATCGACACAAAACCTAATGTCAAAGTCTCTAAACCCAACCAAACTAGTTCCAACTTCCTCCTACGGGTAGGCTTAGGGTCTAGGAAGGTTCTACAATACTAATTACACTACATAAAAATAATTAGCAAGGGGAAGGTTAGATTTTATCTCTTGGGAGTTGAAATCCCAAGGCCAAAGTCTCACAACCCCTAGAAATCACCTCCCTCAAGCTCCAAGCCACCAAATCTAGCTCCCACACTAGATCTAAGCTCCTCACACCTAGGTTGGGGAAAAAGTAGGGTTAGGGTTTAAATAAGTAGAAGAAATGGAAGAAGGAAGGAAGAAAAATGGAGAAAAACTCACCTTGAAGAAGAAGGAAGAAGAAAGAAGAAGTGGAGAAGAAGAAGAAGTGAAGAAGAAGAGTGGAATGAAGAAGAAGAACCAAAGGGGAGGGGGTTGCTGCTGTCCACGGTCCGGGAATGGGGTTGGGGGTCGGCCAACACTAATAAAATAGGTCTCCAAAGTCTCCAAATGCCCAAAATGCCCCTACATGACTTGGTTTCGGGTTTCGGGTTCCAAAAGCACTCAAACTAGCTCCAAATCTCTCCCACTAACCTTCTAAAAATATAATAAATATTTCTAAGCCCCAAAATAATTCTCACAAGGGTGTGGGCTGGGTTGGACATGGATCCACTAGGGTCTGACATGGGTCCAGGCTAGCCAAAATCCTAAAACAATCAATATAAAAATAATACAATCATTAATTAAATATAAATATAATTAATTATAAATAATACATAATTAACTAAATTAAAAATAAAAAAAATACCCGGCTCAGGAAATAGGGTGGTGACAAGCCTATCCTCCTTAAAAAAATTTGTCCTCGAAATTTAAAGTCAATCTCACTCTCTCTAGGTCAAACCCCCAACAATCATAGTCAAGAAATTCTACCTAAACAACATGCAAGATCATGGTCCTACTGGTCGTGTTATCACAGTCTCAATCGGGTCACTACACTATCTACCACAGCACAAAGAAAGTCTAACAGGTACTAATGAAGTACACCACAAGGAATGGAAAATGACAGAAAGAAGAACAAAGAGACAGACCTGCTAACCCGACACCCGTAGCATCGGCCTCCTCGACCGTTAACGCATAAGCCCTGCCCTGCTGGGGTGTATCCCTCTGCTGGTGTGGGGCATGATGCTGTGCCACAGATGGCCTAGCTCCAACTCTCTGATCCTGTGCTCCACCCAATGGAGGTACAGTGGGGCAATCTCGCATCTGGTGAGCAGCGAATCCACAAAACAAACACACCTTCAGCCTCCTCCTACAAATATCCCAAGTGTGTCCTGCCTTCCTGCAGTAGGCACAAGTGGGCACCCTCTGATCCTGACCCTGCTGCGCTGCCTTCTGCACATAGGGACGTTTAGCTGGTCCCGCACTACCACTGGCACTGCCTGAATCATCCCTGACTCTCTTGGACTTGAGCTCCAAGTCATCCTCTGCTCTTTGAGCATCTCCTACTATCTGCTCAAAAGTTGCCTCGCCGTCGCTCCTGGTCAAAGACTTGACCGTAATAACCAAGCCCTTGCAAAACTTCCTCGCCTTTGCTGCCTCACTCAAGCCATCTACAAATCTGCCCAGACGGCAGAACTCCGCTGCGTACTCGTCCACCGTCATGCTCCCTTGGATGAGTGCCTCAAACTGGCTCTCCAAAGCACTGAGCGCCACATCTGGGAAAAACTTCTCCTTAAAAAGCCTCTTGAAAGCCTCCCAAGTAAGCCCTGGCACCGCAATCCTCGTATCTGTGCGATACCATGTCAAAGCGATGTCGAACATCTGACTGCCCGCTGCCTCTATCTGCATACTGTCTGGAATCTGCGCCAGCCTGAAGATGCCCTCGATCTGCTCTATCCAGTCATCCGCGTACAGGATCCCTTCTGTACCACGGAACTCCTTGGGCCGCATCCTCTGGAAGTCGATAATACTGCCCGGCCTCGGATGTTGTGCCTGATCTGCCTGTGGCTGAACCTGTGCCACCCTATCTACTGCCGTCATGGCCACCTGGTGGGCGTTCTCAATGCCCAGCCTCATCACATCCACCTGACGGTGCTGCGCGTCCATCATCTCCCTGAAGAACGCAAACAACTGCGCGGCATCTACTGGAGCAGGAAGTGGTGGAGGAACCACCGGAACGACTGGGGTAGTCCTCGGATCGACAGGTGAAGGAGGATCCCCGAGAGAAGCAGATGCTCCCTCGACCGCAGGAGTGGTGAGTGGAGCGGTAGCAGCTGTCTGAATATGAGCTGGACGAGAGGTAGCAGACCTCTCAGTAGCAACTGCTGGAACGGTATGACGAGATCGTCTCTTCGGAGGCATCCTGAACACAGATCAAAAGAAGTCAATACGGTGCAAGATACGATATCATCAAAGAAGGACAGTAATATTTCAAAAGAAGCAATTTCAGAATAATTAGACTGGAATTGTTCCTAGTCGTGATTGAGTACACTCTCATCCTAGATCCTAGATCCTATAGCAGGATCGCAGCAGTACAACTAAGTTGTTGTACCACCACGACATCGCACTAATTGCGAATCGAGACCTGCATGGGACCGCCACCAAAAACGTGTCACGACCCGCACCCGAAAAATCGGGCATGAGTCGTGGGTACGTCCAGCCTACGCCGCAGCATCGGCGGTAGAACGCTGTCTAGGTCAACTATCTAAATAATAATCTCACACAAAAATCGGCCATGACCTCTCCAAAAGGAGGGCAACCACACAATCAATATATAAACCTGTCAAGATCTCAACTCCAAACGGAGGAGCAATATCAAATGATAATCACAATATACTCAATCACGAATCTAAGCACGATAAGATATCAAGGGAGTCTAACAACTATAGAGTCTAACCAACAACAACTACTACAACAACCACAACATCCATAATAATAATACAACAATATCCAAAATAATATACAATACAAGGTCTCAATCCAAAACCGGAGACAAATCCGGTGCTAAAGCTAAAAAAATAATAACAAGGTCTCAGTGATCCCGGCTACCAACCCGGAAATCACCCCTAAACTAGAGGGTTCCTGTCTGCACCGTCGACAGGCTCAGGTCCATAAAACGTCGGACACCAATCCTCCGGATACTCTGAAAAATATGTCCAGTTAGGACTGGAGCAAGTACATCTCTAACAGCAGTTCCATTTAAATGATAAAAACTATAAAACAGTTATAGCAAGTAGCAAGATAAAGAAAATGAAATATGAGCAGGAAACATGCATATCATGGGTGCATAAAGGTAAAGGTACAGGAATATCAAAAACAAGATAGTAATGACTGCAAAATACCAGAAATCTATACTAAAAGTAAGTCCGTGCATATGAACGTGTAGTGAGTCCAGCATGAAAAATATGTAGTGAGTCAAGTCCAAAAACATGTAAGTGAGACAAGTCAAGAAATGCATGAGAGTCCAGACTATAAAGAATGAAGTCGGTGTCTTTGAAATACTTGTTTCGACATGTAAACGGCTAGGGGTAAGTACGGCTCACCGCGCACTGGGTGCGCGGCTGCTATCATTCCAGATTAGACCAGAGGGAGTGATTCCTGATGATGCCAGATAGGAATGTTTACATGTCTACTCGAATATTTCCCCGCCCCGACAAATACAAGTGGATCCAAGACCCGACACGCAAATCAAGATGAGTCCAGCCTGAACATGAATGATGCCTGTAGTGATGCCTGTAGGTGATGCCAGTAGTGATTCCAGAATAGAGGCCAGAAACATGAAATGTACGTGTCGCAAGTAAATGAATCCAAAAATACCAGTCAGTGTCCCGTGTTGTGCCAGAATAATCAGATGATACTATACTAGAAGCTGAATCATAATAATCATCAAATAATGAAAACTATCAGAGAATGTACTAGCCTGACGTCCTGAGCAACTGGCGATCCGAACCGGTATCGCAACGACCTAATGCGAAAATCAAGGTTAAACAGGGTTCTAATAAATTAAACAGATATAAAATAACTAAAAATAGGCTTTTAAGGTCGTTCTAGATCAAACGGGTCAAACCGATAAAATCTGGGTCAAAAAGTTAACTCTGGATCCAAAAAGTCAACTCTGGGTCAAAACTAGGTCAAAAGTTGACCTTGGCAGTCAACCGAGTCAACTACGGTTAAGTCTGGGTCAAACTAGGGTGCTCCTGAAATTCTAGGTCAAACCGAGGTCATTAAGCTAGAAAACTCACAAACTCGCCTTCTTGAGATACCGGGATACCCTCGGTATCCGATACCTCAACCTACGCTATATACCCTGCCTATACCCTCTAAAACCTATGCTAGCATGCGTAAATATATACACATAAGCATATAAAAATCACTCCAAGATATTTCCTAGGCTAATGCTCAAAAACCCCGCTCGAAACCCAATACCTTGGTTATCTCAAGGTATTAAGATACCTCGGTATCTCAAGGTATTGAGATACCGCTCTCAAACCCCTCTAACTAGCTATCTAACTAATAATTATATACCTAGTTATTAATCTAGGCTAGGTAATATAGATATCTACCATATTTATATATATCTAAGTATGTATATACCTATATATATATATATCCACACACATATACATATATACCCTTTACCTTACCTCTACACATATATATATATATATATATATATATATATATATATATCTAACTATAATATATATCTAGCTCTAGGTATATATATATATATATATGCATATAGATATAGGTATCTACTATATACCTACCTATCTATCTATCCATAGATAGATCTATCTATCTATGTATCTACTAACTACCTATCTATCTTATTTACCTAACTATCTAACTAATAACTTAACTATCTATCTATGTAATTATCTATATGTCTATCTATTAATCTAAGTATCTAACCATCTATCCTCTATTACCTAGCTGCTACTGCTCCCTAACATTGTTGCTAAGCTGCTGCTGCTGCTGCCTGCATTTGCTATTGCTGCTGCTGGTGCCTGGCTTGTACTGCTGCTACAGCAGCATTTACTGCTGCTGCTGAAGCTGTTCTGCTGCTGCTGCGCGAGCGCTGCAGCAATCTGCTGCCGCGGCGCGCGCCGCGGCGCCTGCGCGGCTGCTGCTGCTCGCTGCAGTGGCTACTGCTGCTCCTTGCTGCTAGAGCAGCAAAGCTGCTGCTGCAGCTGCTGTCCAGTTCAGCTGGTCCCCCCCCTCTCTCATACACACACACACACCTATATACCTATATATATCACTATATATATATATATATATACATACATATATATATATATATATATATATATATATATATATATATATATATATTTACCACTATATATATATATATATACACACACTCAAACATATATAAATATATACACACTCACTCACACAAACTCACTCTCACACACCCTCACACACAACACTCTCACACACACACTCTCACAACCACACAACCACACACTCACACACAAATATATACATAGCTATATATATATATAAACACACACATTAATATATAT